>QVTF01007537.1:0-20000 GCA_003573665.1 Oxygymnocypris stewartii
AGAAGTAAGGGTGGAGCATTCAGATGCCCTCCACGTCACCCCAGGAACAGCGCTGACTCTTCAAATTATGGATTATATATTAAACCATAGACAGATAACACTGCTTTGGGCACAGCATAAATAATCTGTTTAAAAATGTATCTGCAATCACTAACATGAAAAAATCAATGAAATTAATTTCTGAGATCAAAACAAATCTTTCTTTCACGTCGTGTTTGAAAAGTAAAAGTAGGTCAAGGTGTTTACTTGATTGAAATTCGACTATTAAAATAATTATTATAACAATGTTCTCTTTTATCTGATCCGGGGTTCACAAACATATTAATCAGTTCATTTGCATGACTTTATAGATGATTTTCCACATCAACTATCGGGAACGCTTTTCTTTTGAGCTTTCTATTTATCATAGAAATACTGAAAAATTATTTATCACAGGTTCCACATAAAAAAAAAAATATATATATACACACACACACACACACACATATATATATATATTAAGCAGCAGAAATGTTTTCAACATTCATAATGACAATAAATGAAATGGCGTTCGGTCTCGTACTGTATCGCGTCTCTTGTCAGTGTCGGGCGCTTGCTTGGATATTTATTGAGATTAACAGGAAAGTGTGTTCATCTAGTGGAGTAGTGTTTTGTTAGATGGGTATAAAAAGCGTAGTTTATCGTGGCAGCGGTCCTCATGAGAAGACCGAAGAGTGTAAAGACCATCGCCTCCACCGGACAGGGATATAAGTATTGCTTTTTATTTCTCTTCTTTCTTACTGCTTGTTTCATTAGTCTGTATAACCAATCTTACTATGTGTGAGGTTGTTAGCATGTGTTTCTGACAGTGTTATTGTTTTTAGGATTACTGATAAACTACTGCCGTTTGATTTATCTATTTTAATTTAGATCAATTATGTATGAATTTATTATGTCTTTATTAGGTTTTTCTTTAGTTTTAATTTTAATAAATGTTAGTTATTTTAGTAACGTTACTTCAACATACTACATGGAAATGATATATATATATGTGTGTTTGGCTTAGTGTCATGTTAGAATTATTTTTATACTCATACCTTTTCTTGATTTAATATTTTTGAATAGTAATTTCTAAAAATAAAATATTTTGAATTGAAATGTTGTTGTATGCATTTGTCATTTTATTTAATTTCTCCATTTTCATAAATGTGTATATATAATATTTATAGAGTTTTAACTTATAGTTTGTTATCTGATTTGTAATTCGCTTTTGATAAAAGCGTCTGCTAAATGACTAAAAAGTCAAGTAAAAGTAATTGTTTCTTGAGCAGCAATCATTAAACTGTGTCCTTCATTACGCCATTCATAGACATTACTTGATTAAAAACTGGTACGTTAACTAACTAACATTATCTGCAACCAGTACATCATAAGCACTGCTTATACATATCAAATGTTTTCTTTACAACATAAAACTCCTCCACACTAACTGTGTATTAACTGTATAGCACGTTTTCACGATGATACACTATTGTATTCCTTCGATGTCAGTGACTCCAAACTAAGTTACGACAAAAGATTAATTACCAAATAAAACTTTAAAACTGTGGCCACAATTTATTTCACATGTCTGGTCACTTGTTTAACTCATACTGTTAGTATATAAAACCACTGTTGAGCTGTCATAGTTAAAGATCTATAAACAGCTGATGCAATCCTCTGTTAGTCTCAAGGCACGCTATAATCAATTGCCCTGAACACAAATAGGGTACACATCAACGAGATTGTGTTCTCACCCTTGGACGTGTCTTTAGTCATAGTTCGACTCTGAAGGGATGTAGTGAAAGAAAGCACTAGATGTTCAAGATTTGGGGGGTGTTCGTGTGCAAGTGACGGCCACTGGGAACAGCGGGCATGTGGAGAGGTGCGGAAGTGTTTTGCTGTTGCACATTCACAGCCTCCTCGCGACGAGTCCGTGTGGAACAATCTCTACGAACGAAGGTTCCTACCTACTGGTTTATCCGCACGACCGAATCAGCGCAATCCGTCTTTGAGCTACTCAGCTCGTGTAAATAAAACAGTGAAATTAATAAGTGTAATAAAACATTGCAAACCCTGCTGCCATCCCAGAAAAATAACGAGTTAAATCAAATAAACCCTGTGAAGATGTTCTGCCTCTATGGTTTATAGTCACCTCAGGGCGGCTAAAAACGCTTCTGTAACCAGATGAATATTAATTTCTGAGAAACATAAAGCCTACTATATATTAGATACATACTCTATATGTTTCTTTGGTAGTATTGCTTTTATATTATCAGTGTCCCTGGATAATTAACGAGGCAATAAACAGCCTCAAAACACCCTTGCGTTTACAGACCATAATTTCTATTATTGGTCACTGATCCTTCCGCCAAAACAATGTAAACATAATAATAAACCAAAGGCAATTTATTAGGAAATAGTAGGAAATTAGGCCAAGTAATTAGGCAAGGGTAGGGACACACAGTCTGATTAACCTTCTGTGCAATAGAGCTCCCCTTTACAGCTTTGTTTACATATCTAAATAAACAGGGCGATCACCATTTCTGGACTTAATTAGCTCATTTGTTTTTAACCTTCTTTCTAAATACAGTAGCTATCATCCCTGCTGAAACAAAACATCACAAACTATGTAAAGGTTTTATAACGGGACTTGTAATGGTTTTAATGGAAACTGGACCCATGTGGGTCTCTGGTAATTGGACTCTTTCTATTTGGTAAAACCAATACATTATAATAGAATACGTCCCAAAACACGCCACAGAAAACCATTGTTAATGGTTTAATGGTTTTCCATTTGTAGGGGGAAACCATTGGGATTTTCAGAGATGGTTGTATTGTTTTTTTCAGCAGGGATACTGATGTGTGTGTTCTTGTGTAATTCTTCTCTTAAACATGAATTATTAAAGACGTGAATTATCAAAGCGCTGTGATTTGAGTGTTTGGATGAACTTCACATCTGTTTTTGACCCGTGATGTGCTTGGCTAAAGGTTGTCTGAGATCCGGGATTTGATAATACAGGGGTTTTCCCAGCAGATTTCCAGAAGCTCCTTTTGGTTCGTCTCTTTTCAGATGACAGTTTAGAGATGGCCCAGCTGAGCTCAATGGACTGTTAATGGTGTGGCGTGGCTTTGAGAACAGCTCTTATGCTAATGACCGAACCATTACAACATCTCCAAATGAACCGAATGCTGTTTTTACTGGCCCTCTTACTGTGAGAGCACACACTGGAAAATAAGTCTGATGCAGGGTACTTCACACCTCATTGGACTCTTTAGAAATGGTAATTTTAGCCCACAGTGTTAAACACGAGTTAAGCCATAGCAATATACACCTCGTGAATATCTATGTTCTGCACAGGGGTTTATAGTTTCTTCAAAGCTGCTAACTTGCTTCTGTAACCTGATGATTATTCATGAGCAATAGACCTCAACTTGATGACTGAAATCTTGGCATTGCAAACAGAGGGTATTCATACAGAATCAACAGTAATATACATTCTTAAGAAAGTAAGAATTTAAAGAATTTACTAAATCAAAAGATAAAAATAAGAATCTTGTCATTTTCTTCTCTTTCATTTTTTTTTGCATATATTCATTTGGACATTATTAATTAATTCCAACTATATATATATATATATGTGTGTGTGTGTGTGTGTGTGTGTATATATATATATATAATTTAAAAGGTAAATTACTGATTCTTCATTGCAATTTTTGTTATTTTGATTTTAATAAGTTTTCAATTTAAGTTAATAATTTTTTATTTATAATATAAGAAATTACTGTATTGCATTGATGAGAATCATTGGGGAAATATTGTATATAATAAACTAAAACTTCAAGACATTACAACAACAAAGTAGAGGATACAATTTATTTAATTGTCTATTATCTTTTGATTTTGTTGTGACATTTTCTTGATAGGTTTTGTTTAAATGTTTCTTAAAAAAATAATCTCTTATATCAATATAAGACATTACATTTGTATTTCTGCAGATTTTATCATTTCAAACTTTACGTCTTCAAACTACCTTATTAACTTCTTTTGCTTGTTATCTGATACAACAACAGAAGTCCTGAAGGACGGCCAATTCGGTCTCTTTGTATGTTGATGGGTTGTCTTGTATCAGCGGCTGCTTAAAATGCTAAAGAACACAGATGTTCTTAAAATACAGGACCCTCTCCTCAGCCATTCTGTTCAGCAGGAGATCAGGTGCAGCTTTTGTTTTGGTAACTTGACAGACCTTCACTCCACACTTCAGCTCTACCCCACCCCCCCACTGAGAGACGTGTGTGTGTGATAGAGAGTTGTGTGTGTGTGTGTGTGTGAGAGAGAGGTGGGTGTGTGTGTGTGTTGTGTGTGTGAGAGAGAGTGTATGAGAGAGTGAGTGTGTGTGTGAATGAGAGAGAGTTGTGGAGTGTGAGTGAGAGAGTGAGTGTGCTGTGAGTGTCTGAGAGAGAGTGTGCGTGTATGAGAGCAGTGAGTGTGTGTGTGTATGAGAGAGAGTGTGTGTGTGTGTATGAGAGAGAGTGTTGAGTGTGATTGAGTGGTGTGTAGTGTATGCAGAGAGTGAGTGTGTGTGATGTATGAGAGAGAGAGTGTGTGTCTGTATGAGAAGAGAGTGTGAAGTGTGAGAGTGAGGTGTGGTGTGAGTGTATGAGAGAGAGTGTGTGTGAGTGATAGAGGAGAGAGTGTGAGTGAGGAGGAGTTGCAGTGTGTGTGAGTGTTATGAGAGAGATTGTGTGTGAGTGTATGAGAGAGAGTGTGAGTGAGAGAGTGAGTGTGTGTGAGTGTATGAGCGAGAGTGTGAGTGTGTAATGAGGAGAGGTGAGTTGTGTGTGTGGTATGAGAGAGATGTGTGTGTGTATGAGAGAGAGTGTGAGTGTGAGTGAGGAGAATGAGTGTGTGTGAGTGTAGAGAGAGAGAGAAAGTGTGTGTGAGTGTGCATGTTTATGTGGTTTATGAGGACACAAATTGTAATAATGACATGGGCATGACACAGGTATTACAAGGAGAAGGTGATTTATGAGGACATTTCAGTGTCCCCATAATTTAAAACGCTTATAAATCATACAGAGTGAGTTTTTTGGGGGGAAAGTAGAAATGCACCGTCTCCTGTGAGGGCTAAGTTTAGGTGTAGGGTAGGTGTAGGGCAATAGCACATACAGTTTGTACAGTATAAAAACCATTACGCCTATGGAGAGTCCCCGTAAACCATAAAAACCAACATGTGTGAGAGAGAGTGTGTGTCTGTGTGAGAGAAAGTGAGTGATTGTGTGCGTGTATGAGAGAGAGTGTGTGTGTGTGAGAGCCAGAGTGTGTATGTATGTGTGTGTGTGTGTGTGAGAGAGTGAGTGATTGTGTGTGTGTGAGAGAGAGAGTGTGTGTGTGTGTGTGTGTGTGTGTGTCTGTGTGAGAGAGAGAGTGAGTGATTGTGTGAGTGCGTGTATGGTGTGCGTGTGTGAGAGAGAGATTGTGTGTATGGTGTGTGTGTGTGTGAGAGAGAGATTGTGTGTATGGTGTGTGAGAGAGAGTGTGTATGTGTGTGTTTGTGAGAGAGAGTGATTGTGATTGTGTGTGTGTGAGAGAGATTTTGTGTGTGTGAGAGAGAGAGTGTGTATGTGTGTGAGAGAGATTGTGTGTATGTGTGTGTGTGTGGTGTGTGTGTGTGTGTGTGAGAGAGAGTGTGTATGTGTGTGTTTGTGAGAGAGAGTGAGTGATTGTGTATGTGTGAGAGAGTGTGTATGTGTGTGTGAGTGTGTATGTGTGAGTGAGTGTGTGTGAGAGAGTGTGTATGTGTGTGTGTGAGAGAGAGATTGTGTGTATGGTGTGTGGGTGAGAGTGAGTGCGTGTATGGTGTGTATGTGTGGCCACTGGAGAGAAGTAAGATGACACTGTCAGACCTCATTAAAATTGCTGATTTTTAGGTTTTATTATGAAATAGAAGTAAAAATGCAACAATTGTGACATGATTCAATTACAACCCCTTGTTAAACATCGTTTTTTTACAGTGTAAGCTACCATTTCAATAAATATCAAAAAGCTTATGGGGCAATATAAAAAGCTAAGTGCACACACCCAAACACACACAATGGCAAACAATGAACTATGTACAAATAATTTACACTACACGTTCAGAATCAGACAAAAGACCACGCAACAGTTTGCTAACATTTCCTGATAAGAACAACAGACTTTGTCAAGGCTCTGCCTTTATGTCCTGCAATAAAAGTACTAATAAAAAAAGATTAATTTAAGTAGTTGAATAAAAATTGTTACAAAATAACAATTAAGACGTGTTTGCAAAATACAAAAAGTGTAGTAAAGTCCTTAAAAAAAAAAAAAAAAAAAAAAAAGAAAGCTTAGTCGACCACGTAGGAAGGTTTTCTGTACAAAGTGTCCATTAACTGGACAGGACACTAGATGACTCCGACTCCGTAGATACTGATGATATAGGACCTCTTTTCTTGGTCAGCATCTTGTGACTTGATCTACTGCTGATGCTCAGAGCGTTACGGGCAGATTTACTGAATCTGACTCCCAGGAACGCATAAAGGATGGGGTTGAGACAGCAGTGGAAATAAGCAAGCGCCTCAGTAAAGAAGATCCATTTCTCCAGACCCTGCTCCAGAAAACAGCTGTGAGATATGACATTCAGCATCACCAGAGTGTCCACTAGGATGCCGGCGCAGTAAGGCAACCAGCAGATGAAGAAGCAGAGGATGAGGATGATCGTTGTCTTCAGCGCCTTCCTCTTCAGGACCTGACCTTTGGAGTTCTTGGACAGTTTTGAGATGATGATACAGTAACAGGTCAGAATGACCAGACCAGGCAGCAAAAAGCCAACGATGAGGTGCTGGAAACGGAAAACGGTCTTCCACACCGTGTTGGCTTGCTGTGGGTAGGTGAGCTCGCAGATCGTATTCGTGCCCGTGCTGTGGACTGTGGCGAAGACCAGATCGGGAACGGTGAGCAGGGTCGCCGGAAGCCAAACTCCAAGGTAGATCACCTTTTCTGCGAGCAACCTCCTGACGCTCTGGCTGTTTGTGGCACGGACCACCGCCAGGTACCGATCCAGGCTGATGAAGGCTAGAATCAGCACGCTGCTGTACAGATTCAGAGTGTAGATCATATTGACAGTGACGCACAGAAACCCCCTAAAAAGCCATCCGCTAGCCGCATCCACAGCCCAGAAGGGTAACGTGAGGACAAACAGGAGGTCGGCGATGGAGAGATGCAACCTGTATTTATCTGTCATGTTCTTGGACTTCTTCTGGAAGCCCATTACAAGCACCACAAGTCCATTGCCAATGATTCCCAGGACAAATATAATCCCATACACAACGGGCAGAAAGACCTTCGGGAAGTCATTGTTGGAGCTTAGGTCACAGAATTCGTCAAAGTCAAAGTCTCCAGATCCAGAGTCTGAGCTGTTGTCTAAAACAATGTGCTGCTGAAAATATCACAATGTTGATTAATTTCACATAAATAATACGTTAAAAGTCAAAACATTGTAAATTACCAAAATATTTTATTTTTAAAAACGAATTAAATATTTTAAAACAACATAAAATGGTGAAACGTGACACCCAAAGTGCAGGTTACAAGACATGATCAATCTAAACAACATACTAAGACTTATTAATAAGTATTGAATCAAACTTCAGAGAGATTTAAATTTGTCCTAAGTCTACTTACATCGTAAAAGTCCATGTTGTTCAGACAGATGAACGTATAAACCGCGCATAAACTCTCCACACACTTCAGTCAACTCAACGGATCTCCTCCAGCAGCTTTTAAACTGTCCCCCGTGGAGCCAGACACGCCCCTTTTTATTCAACCGGGCGGGGCCATGAGGTAGGCGGAGCTTAGCTGGGACGCGCTCTCGTGCGCTGTATTATGAATGCAGACTGCCTCCAATGGTTATTAATGACATAACCGTTATATTTGTATGTTTCACTCGTGCCTGGCACAAAAATTGTTTGTACACCGACTTCTTTTATCTGGTATTAATGGCACTGCTTGTATTACAAATTCATTAAATAGATAGATAGATAGATAGATAGATAGATAGATAGATTTGTATTCATTTTAAAAATTTAAATTCAATTGAATAGCCTATTTGATGTGGCTTTATTTACTTGCTAAGCAGCTACAGGGGGATAATGAGCAGTCAGCAGGTCGTTATAGCTAATTAAGTCCCTTAAGCACAATACCAGTGACTCTGTTTTGTGTTGGGGTCCTGATCATCTGTCTGGGTTTATTTTGTGTTAAAGGAACAGTTCACCTACAAATTAAAAATTAAAATAGCTGAAAAAACAAACCAAAACTCATTCAAGATGCAGATGAGTTTGTTTCTTAATCAAAATAAATTTAGCATAACAGCGCTTGCTCAGCAATGGATCCTCAGCAGTGAATGGGTGCCGTCAGAATGAGAGTCCAAACATCACAATAACCCACACGACTCCAGTCCATCTGTTAATACTTTATAAAGTAAAACGCTTTAAGAAACAAATCCACCATAAAGGCATTTTAAATTCAAACCATCACAAACATACAGTCCATAATATATTATAATGCTTAATGCTTAATCAGTGAAATGCTTAATCAGTGAAAAATCCCTCGTCTGTTATCCGCTTACATCAAAATATTAGTTTAGTACTGGTTTGGATTACAATGCAATGCTATATTTCTCCAATGTTGTTTCTGATGACGAAACAAGCTCATATACACGAATGGCCTGAGAGTAAATATTGAGCAACTTTTCTCTTTTTTGGGTGAACTGTTCATTTAAAGACCATCCTGATCCTATCAGATCAACTGAAGTGAACTTTCCCACCACCTAAAACATCCTCCAGCAGTTTAGTTTACGATCACATGGTGTTTCTCGGGTGAAGAACGGTGTGAAGGCCGTGCCGTGTGGTGGCTTTGGCTTTGTAGTGTGATTTACTAGACGACGGGTCTCCTCTGGTCCTCTTTGTAATTAGTTTGGTGCTGAACTCTGATTGTTGAAGGAACCGTGAGTGATGAAGGTCACGTCCATCATACGCCTAGACTAACAGCTCATGACAGATCCAAGCTCTCTGGGACTCTACTATATCTCAGCTACGACAGAATCGCATTTCTTTGACATGAGACACTTCTGGATCTTCTCCATCCAGTCAACTTGTGTTTGTTTTTCCGTCTCGTTAGGTCGATCCCTGACGGTGCTCTTAGCATTAGAGCCCTGTGGACCGCACAGATGTAGTTCCTCCATCTATTGTGTTACTGTGAAACATCAACAGCACATGCCTCTGGTGAGTAATGAAGGTGACTCAAGTAGATGTAAAAGTGTTCACTGACAGATGGAGACACGAGAGAACTGTAAACACTACAGAACAAAACTAACATTTACAGTATAATACTGTAATTTACAAACGAGGACTTTTGAATGCAAACCCCCAAATTCAACAACACACACTATTACCTTTAACACACTGACAACCACCATAATAATAATAATGCAGGAGGTAAAAGAGAATCAACGCTCATCACAAGTAGCTTCGCCACAAGCAGAAGTATATATTAATATACAGACATTCATGCAAACACTAAACACCATCATCATACTTAAATAATGCAATAAACTTCATTAAACTACAGAAGATGTAATATAACGCCCAAATCTACATAACTGATAACAAAAACTATTAAAAACATGATTATTGAAACAAAACACACTCAAATGTGCAGTCATGCAGGGACTTCTGGGAATATCAGTTTACAGTTTTTGACTGTAATTATACATCAATTTGTTATTTTTACTAAAAACTGTACAATTAACAGCATTTCACTGTAAAGTTACATGAACTGTCTGGTTAGATCCTTTATAGTTTTTCCCTGTATATAGTACGGGAACTTACTGTTAACCTTTTTACAATTGTTTTTACAATAGCATTTTAATGTTAAAATTACACTTATTTTTTACAGTGTATAACGTACAGTTCAGACACTTAAAGCTTATAATAAATCACTCAACAAATGTATTCTGTACCTGTTATTCTTTCTGTATTTTATTGTCTAATAAGATCAGAAAGGCAAAGCTTTTGGTTGCAACTGCACATTACATAATGCATATTATGGGAATGATATGAAATTAAAAATTTAAGCTTCTGTGCAATTTCTACAAGTCAATAATCTAATAGATTAGCAACATTCAACGCTATAATTTTGCATTAAATGAGAAAAATGCAAACTGTAAGCATTTTGGATTCAGGCTTGAATGTTAAAACAGGTTCTGACAGGTCGTTCCAGGCTGATTTATTAACTTGGCACTGTCTCCGTGTTTTGTTTTCTTTCAATTATATGAGAGAGGGTCAGGTCAGGAGGATGTGTTTCACTAACCAGAGCTAGAACCCCCCCCCCCCTGTGTAATATAAGAGACCCTGTCCTGAGACACACAATCTGTCTGTGTATATGACCCGAATACAAAGCATCCGTGTGTTGTTTAGAATTCAAATGCAAAGTGTGAAGAGCAGCGAGGGAGTTAAGGAGCAGGGAAATACGGTAAAATACTGCAGCAGAGACACAGAAAGAAACGTGTAACGCCTCCGGAGAGCAAACAATGCTTGTTTTGCAGCCACAGCTCATTCATGGCCACCAGCAAGCTTGCAAAGGATCACATTCATAATAATATGAGGGCTGAAGGTTCATAAAACAGTGCTTTTTGGAATGGTACATAATTAATTATACAATTCAGAGCTAGGGGGTTTCCAGCTATTACGACCCAGCTCTTTGTGTGGGTTTTTTGTGCTTTGATCTGACATTAAAAACCTCAAGCATGTTGAATTGTTGTTGTTTTTTCATCCTGATATGATTATTCATTTGCATGACAGAAAAAACAGATAATGATCCCTCTTTAGTTCTTTCAAGGGGAAATACTAGCTGTTTTAATTAACTAGTAAGCATCTCTAAAAGCTCATTTTAATATCAAGGGTTATTCGGTTTTATCAGCTTTTAGTTGCACATCATTCAAATAATGGAGCTGGAAAACACATCTTTTACTCATGGTTCTTCTTTGGGATGTTTGTTAATGTACCTGCGTGCTGGTCTTTGTGGTTGTGTTTTCTCTCCTCATAAAGAGCGAGTGAAATATAACCAGGGCGATGACATGATCAGATTTGCCCGTTCATGTTCTAGCTCGGAATATTTTTCATATTTCGTGACTAAATGATGGTGTTACTCACATTTCATAAATCATACCTTCTCAGTTTAGGCGCGTGTCAGTGAAACAATCCCGTTCTTATGACGTTGATATTCAGTAGGTTTAGATACACAGCCACAGTTTTACAGCAAATCACAGAAACAAGTAGGAAATGTCTTAAAGGACTGTTTAAACTAAGTATTATGATTGAACAATGGGTATTTTTAAGGACAAAGGTTCGGCTTATCTACGAAAAGCACCTTTTACGCTTCCTACTTGGGTGTGGGGCAGACTTTCTGAAAGCTCTTCCTCTTATAGCATTAGGTCATGGCTTTGAGCGTTGAAATTAGAGGGTCATATTTTCACAGGAGAATGTGTTGGACAGGCTTGAGATGTGCCTTCATCGAGTTTGGAGTCGCTTTTAAAAGCTATACTATTCAGATGAACACAGATCGTATTTAAAAATGCTGCTGCATGTTGTTTGCACGTGAGCTATACTGAAACCACGTCAAACAGGCAGTCACATGTTGTACCATGAGCTTCGTGTGGGTGCCCGAGGTGTTGACTTATACAACCGGAAGCACTACGGTTTGCATATATATAAAAAAAATTACTGACACATTTTCTTTGCCCACACGTCCTAACACGACTTCGAAAACGAAGTGGTGATGAAAAAGGAAAAAATAGTGTTGGGTAAAACGTAATTTCAAATGGTGACACTTCCCCTGGTGTGTTGCTTGACATTTATATTCATTATTGGCTCAATGCCCAAACAAACCACAACAGTGTTTCTTGGATGAGATGAAGTCTGAAGGGAAGGGTGTTTGCTGTTTCTCCACGATAAGTTCCTACCTTCCTTCACTAACGACTAAATTGTGGTTTAATGTGCAATACTGAAAGTGACCAATTAGTATGTCACATCGGATTACAAAACAGCCGAAGTCTTTTTCCTAGGTCGGGCGTGATAGCAAAATATAGTGTTATCGCTGCTATTAAATGCTAAAGCAATTGTTTAGGCTTTGTCTGTTTGGAGAATGATCTAAAAGTCTCTCCATAACATTTGCAACCTACATTTTTGACTGACTTGCCAGCTGTTTTGTTTACAGTGCTACCTGCGTCTGGCCATTGTGTGCATTCATCAGGAAAAGCACTGACTATCTGTGACAGAAGGGTCGAGGGGCGGCTCTCCTTTCACGTGTCCCCAGCTCGAAATCCTCCCATATGGCCAGAGTGGCTTAAGTAGAGGAGAAAGACCACATCAAACACATGGCCTGCTCAATTCTGCTTCACTTGACTCCGATAAGAGCCCCGGTGCACCAGATGACCGCTCATAAGACCTCATGAGTGAACGGAGGAGTCACAACAAGCACGCTGCTAATGAGCGTTCAGTGCACCCACAATGCAATTCAGCGTTGTTTATTATTTATTAGGCGACTGATGTGTGATTAGTCCCCTGTCAAGTTATATTTGAGGTCAAGTCAGTCAAGATATAGAGCAAATACATCAGCGCTGATGCTTCAAGAAAACAAACAATCAAAAAAAGTCCCTTCATTTCCTCTTACTTACGTAAGATATTGATATTATAATTATAGGAAGCCATGAGAAGTGTAGAGTCGATTCATCCACGTAAAGACACTTAAGACACTAAAATTATCAATCACTGGAACGTTTAATAAAATAAGAAATATTAAGCATACTGAATATTTGAAAATGCATTTCTTAAATATTTTGTATATTGTTAGTTTTGAGCCAAAATACTAAATATTAAATATACTTCATATTCCAAATACATTTTGTGAGGTTAATTTTGAGGCAAAAAATACCTGAATACTAAATATCATCAATACATCGTTTAAAACATTTGTAGTTATTATAAAATAAATTAGTTTTGAGTGAAAATAGTCTTGAAAATGTTAACTTTTTTTTTCAAAGTACTTTTTTGTTTTTAATATTTGTTCATATTTTTAAAATAAAAGTTCTGAATATTATAGAGCTTATTTAATATCAGATGACCACATTCTAACGCAACTTAAATGTTCTTTTCTGTGCTTTTCATCTTTAGGCAGATACAGTGGAAGTATTTTTATGTAGCGAGAGAATAATGGGCATATTTCCGGCCAGACATCACCATCATAAACACCAAAACAATATTAGTGCTGCTTCTGAGCTCTGACATGCAGATATTTCTGAAACAATGCACTCATAACATATAACGGCACTTTGTCTTCACCGAGATCTGGTTTCTTGCCTGAAAGACGATGGCCTGCAGCAAGCTGAAAACAATGGTTATTATTCTGTGCTTCATGTCTGGAGGTGAAAGAGAGAGAAAGAGGAAAAACAAGCACCTGTTAACATGACTTGTTTTTGTTCCTCATTTCGTAGGCTGTACGCTGTAATAATGGGCCACACAGTGAAGGGCTTGGCATAATTATAGGCTTCTCAACAGTCTTCACATTCTGACGCCTGGCTGCTGTGCGATGCCAAGTACTCACACATACTTATATTTAAGTATATATTTTTGCAAAGTTTAATTGACTTTTCATTGATGCACACACACCTTTTTTGCATATTGCTGACTTTTATATGCAATGCAAACTATATACATAGTTCCCTAAACGCTTGATGATGTTATTCGTATGTTTATCAAAGTCTGAAGCTGAAAGGAGATTCCCATGAGGCTTTGGGCTTTAAAGAAGGACTCCCTTTCTCCCGGCTATAGTTTCCATCCACGGCTTTTTCCGTGCACAGACAGGGAATATAACTCCCAGCATTAAGGGCTTTGTAAATAACGCCTTCTTAGTTATGTTGTATTACATTCCACACCACGATTTCTCTTTCTTCCTGTCATGGCTTGTTAATTCTGAGACGTCTTCACTGTTGTCGAACAGGCTCCAGACCTTGAAACTGAGAGGATTGCTGTGAAGTAGCCTGCAATATAATCCTGATATGAGCATTGTGTGTTTACTTCACGTGTCTATTATGACTCAAACCCCTCGAAGACAGTCATAAAAAACAAGTGGGGGTCTTGAAAACATTAAACACTTGAATTATACAGTTGAACTGTAAGCACAAATGAATGTCAGCTTTGGCTGAAATCACAAAGATGCATTGAACAACATGTTCACATGAAACCTCACCTACATGTTTCTTGCTCTGACTGCACTCAACTCGACAGATATCGGGTGCTGTATATTTCTCATATGTCTCATTCTTGAGTTCTGACTCACTCGCAGCAATGTGTTTTGAATCGTGCTTGAATTGCACACGACTGTAAGCCCCTATTGTTCACAGCCAAAGTCACTTCACAAGACACAGACGATTTGACAAGGGAAAGCTTGTTCAGACCTCTTACTTAGAGCCCAGGAACGTGCTCTTCACTCTCACTTCTAATCAAATCCATGTCTGATCAATCACGGGCCCTGAGCCTTCAGGGTGGCAGCGGGGATCAATCTGCCATTTTTCAGGGGTCCACTGACTGAGTATATCTAGGGCTACGGCTGAGGCCTGTCTAATTGAATTAGCAGGGCCACGTCCCCGGGGTGGTTTCCATCTGGTTTTATATGTAACTGACAAGAAGAAGTGACTTGAAGATACATCAACAGATGCAGCTGGTAGGGAACTAAACTCTATAGAGGATGCAGAGTGAGATATTATTCTGCTTCGTTTCTTTGGCGTGTTTTGAATAAGTCACGGTAAAATACACACGTGCTAGAAAATACACGTCTAATTGTTTCCAAGCATATGTTCTGTTATTGAGAACTAAGTGCTCTAACATGTTTTTCATAGCTGATGTTAATTAAATCAATGTTATCACTTCAGGTGATGATGACACCTGTGCTTTCGGTTCATTACTCAGACTGAATCACGTATTATGTGTCAGACGGCAGAAATGATCGCTCAACCAACTTCAGATGCATGCTTTGTCCTCGCCTGCAGACACTCATATCATATTTCCCTGCTTTTCCTTTGCAGAAGATGGATTATTGTTAGTGTTCCTAAGGCCAAAGCACTAATTTCACATTTATCAGGGACGCCCAAAGCACTGAACCATAAAGTCATTCAAAATGGGTCTGTTATTAAAATCATATTTTAATGTGCCTGTGCCTTTAAGCTTTATGGCATGCATCAGTCACCTTGTCAACCATTAGTTGCTCATACTTAGGGTTAGTTCTCAATGTGGTGTTCATTTAAAGGCATAGTTCACACAAAAATGACATTTCTGTCATAAGTTGTTTCAAACATAATTTCTGACGAGTTGTTCCAGAGTTTCTTTCTATTGTTGAAGATAATCTTTGAAACCAATTTTGGTAACCAAACAGCTGACGGTAGCCATTCACTTCCATAGTCTAATCAACTGCTCGGTTTAATTGATCATCTATTGTGCTCAACAGAAGAGAGAAACTCATACATGATGAAATAATGTTCAACTATCCCTTAAACATATCTTTAATTCAAATGATTATTGCAGATCACAAGAATTAAATAACATGCAAACAACTGCAAATTATATGACCTATAATTTATCTACGGAAATATATTGTCATCATACGTTAAACTCATTTAGTCTGTTTGATGAAGACTGCTCAGGGAGTAGCTTGTGGGTAGTCAACACTATATAGGGACCCTAACTTAAAAAATAAACCCTGTGAATGGGAACGCAGCTTGTGACGCTTCATGGAGCTCTGGATTCACCCCCCCCCCCCAGATGAAAGCTGAAATATGCCAAAAAATTAAAAGTACACGACTGATTTTGTCATTACCGTCGCTGAGGATAATACCTGAGGAGCGATTTGACTAATATAGTGCACTGATAATAAATAATAAACCAATTATGATGCACGAGAAGGCAGGATTGACACAGTGAACTTGACAGGTCAGTTATATATTTTTTTTATGATTATTTACTTAATCATTTTAAGGCAACGGGCTTCCTCAATTTGTTTAAGTAAAGTCAACTGATCACTTTTTACAGTGTACATAAAGTATACTTAAAATATACAGAATTGAAGTATACTGCTTTTTGGTAAGGGAATGTTAATTGCTTTTTTAATAATAACTGTTGGTTTAATAATTATTATTATAAACGCATACTGATAAAAGACAAATGTGTAGCTTGAAGTCGCTTTGGATAAAAGCGTCTGCTAAATGCATAAATGTAATTATAATATAATATACTAATAAATGACATCTATAGAGAGCAATAACTGACATAAAATCCCAACATTTTAGCCAATTTATAAATGCAGCCTTTTACCTGCATAAGACTATAAAGCGTTTCTGACTTCTTTACTCGATGACATACGCGCTCTAGAAAGCATGTGTCCTAAAGTCACTTACATTAAGAAGTATTTGAGCATAAATGCCTGAACACCTTCCAGCAGAGCTGTTTTAACCAGTGCCGTTTAGTCTGAAAATGCATGCAGTAAAAACCGAAGCCGCCTGCTGATGTCTGCGGGGTAATTAGCTCTGCCTTTCACTGCCTTCAAACACAGAGATCAGTGGCTGAACTCTTGATGAACCTGGCCTGTGTTCTGCTGATGGCTGCTGCTTCTCATGTTGTTCAAACCTCAGAGAAACTTCCCTGTCTAGTTAACCCCAACCTATCACTACAGCCTGTTAATGCACGATAAAACCGCCCGTCTGAAACGAAATCAATAGCTGATGAGTCACGGTCACACAACACATCTGAACACTTTCCTGTTTTGCACACAGATTGCGTGAGAGCATCTCTTAAAAACATGAAGTTGTGAGTTGTTTGCTTCCCTTTCTTAACAAGCAACCGTCACTGTCAAGCTAGTATTCTGCTTTCCACTGTTTTGGTGCGTCTTGCTCGTGGTCTGTCATGCGGACAGGTTTAATTGTGAATTCACCTCGGTGTCACCTGTAATGAGAGAAGTGCTTGTTCAAGATCAAGAAAGCCACTTAAAAGCATGACCTCACGCTCTATGACATTATAACCAACCGATAGAAAGTGCCGCAGAGACTCGTCAGGCTCTATATTGACCGTGTGAAACTCCTATTCATTTCTAAAGAGACATGAATACATACGTAACACCTGTACACTTATGGGTGCCAGCGGTTTTAATGTTTTTGAGGCGGATGTCCGGTTCACTTTAGAAAATTTTTCCTTAGTTAAAAGATATAATGAATAAGAAAAACTATTTTTTTTGGACATTGCATTCAGAATGCAGTGCTCGGTGGTCTTCCTGACGTCTATCGGAGGGCAGATGGTCTCTTGTCTTGTATTGTTGGGGGTTTGGAGGACGGGAGGTGTGAAGTGTGGCCTGCTCACAGCTCATGCTCGAAGGAGCCACACACAAAGACAAGCGCTCAGAGATTACACGACACAGCCGCTCTGAAAGCACACAAGCGGAGCACGGAGATCGGGCTTTGTTGCTGTGGAGAATGACACATCTGGAGCAGAACTGCATTCGGCTCAGGGTTTCAAGGCTTCCCACCGGGCTTCTCTCCACCTTTATCTGCTCAATGTGTGGAAAGTCAGTGGACACTTTCCTAAAATAGAGTAAGGTCTGAAACTCTTAAAAGTGTTGTTTCCCACCTTTACAATAAAACAGTCAGTAAACAGTGTTTAACCTTCAGAAAATGGTGTTTTATTTATTTGCATTTCATGTCTGTTTTATTTTGGTAACACTACAATAAGGTGTAATTTGTTAACATTAGTCAATGTGTTAACTAACATGAACACTACATTTATTACACTATTTAGTAATCGTTGTTAATGTTAGTTAATACAGTATTTAATACTGTACTTAATACAGTAATTAATCATCTTAGTTCACAGTGCATTAACTAATGTTAACAAACACAGCTTGTGAATTTAACAATGCATTAATAAATGCTGAAACTAACATTAATATTAATACATGATGTAGACGTAGTTAGTTCTGTTATTAATGTTAACTAATGGACCTTATTGTAAAGTGTTACCTTATTTTTTTATGATATTTGCACACCTATAACCAGAATTTGTGACACAACTGACTTTTTTCAAACATTGTCCAGCAAAAAACATTACATAAATATTATTAATTTATTTATTTATGCACACATGCATATATGTATGTTTACATTTTAGTATACTGAAAAATTGGTGTAGAAACATATTTCAGAAATTACTATTACATTTCACAAACAATTGCAGATAAATAACATGTAACACATTGAATAAAACATACAAATATTAAGAGAAAAAACTCAAATGCTCTCAAAAAATTATTTTTTTTTACAGTGTAGATATGCATGTTAAATAAAAACACACTAGAATGGGTAACACGGTTGCACATTGAACCTACTAGTTGTAACTCTCTGTGTGTGTGTGTGTGGGGGGGGGGTAATAGCAAGGGCGAACCGTTGATTTATAGGTATTGATAAATGTATATTTTCCACAAATAAACAAAACAATAATTGCATTTTTTTTTATAATAATTTGAGTAACTGTGTTGAATGCTGACAGATGAAGTCACTGGTTGTCCAAATTATGACGTTGTTGTATGATTTTAATAGTTTGATATGGATACAGTTGAGAATTTGCACCGTATTCAAATCCAACAATTACAATCTACTAAAATCATCTCTATAAAAAAACAGTGTGTGGATGAAAAGATTGGAGACCAAACCGACGTCAGACATTTGTTCAGTGTTTGCATCACCGGTACAGAAACTGGAATATGTAATCTGATTTATGTTTGTGGTAAACAGATTGTCCTGTTTAAAGTGTCATGATAACCATCTTCACCAAGCACAACCAATACAAGAACTGAGATCATATCACATACGCCGTTCATCACAGAGAACGATAAGGTGACATGGTTTTACACATCTATGTTCTCATGTCAACAGTCTTTAGCATGGCATGGTTGAGAAGGTAATTATGTATCATCTTGTTCCTGTTTGTATGCTAACTGTTATATCTGTGCTTCGAGGGCATGGTCACATGTTCATTACAGTCCTCCAGGGCAGAACTGAGTTCAGAAGTCATGGCACTTCAGTCATAAATCTCCCAATCTGTCCAGTGCTGTCAGTGTCAATGCATCTGACTGCTAACAAAGACAGAGCAGGGGTTGCTTCCATTTCTGTCTGATTCACTTCACAAAATGTGTTTGTTCTTTAAAGGGTCGCTGGATTTCCCCAAATATACACATCACACAAACAACATGTGCACTGCCATCTGTGAAAGAGAGCTGATTATGATGTTCATTTGCATTCTTAATATGTTGCTTAAATTCATATTGATTGAAGCGTAATGGGTGTTGTTTTTTTTAAACCAAAACTTATTTCAGATATGAAAATCATAAAAGTACTTAAAGTCATATAGAAATAACTCTCATGTCCTCACTGTCTTTATAAACACCATATTTAGAGTCTCGGAAACCACAATGCTATATATGTAAAAAATAATAATAGTTATTTAAAATTTACAAAATGTGAAAATTCATTGCTTTTATTTGTTTTTACAGACAGAATAACATGCGCACGACTTGAAAGTAAAAATGTTGTGTTTAATAATTTCTAAAAATAAAATAATATATAAATGAGTCTGGAAGGTTGTGGATAAACCTGATATATTAAGTATGCTTTTAAGTTATTACAATGACCTCGGGGTCTCCCAGACCCCAAACAGAGAACAAGGGTTAAGTAGTAACCTCATCTGTCCCTGTCAAGATTTATATTCAATATAAACCAATATAATAAACAGTCACCAGGTGGCACTCCATGCACCTTAATTCAAGATCCTCATTACTTTATTCTTTTGATTGAATCTATATCAAAGCGTAT